>OU612046.1:119460087-119505087 GCA_914767935.1 Coremacera marginata
GTAGGTCCAGTTCTCGATCATTTGTGTTCAGACATTTCACAACACACACAACACAATTGATCATAAGAAGCTCGGTCAAAGTCCTTTCAAGGGCTGAAATGCACACATATCGCCAGCTGTATATCAGCTTAACTACGACTTTGAAATTCGTCCAAGAAACATGTTTGAACATGTACGACAAGTTTAGTGGAAAAGTGATGATGAGTTATCAAAACTCCTGAAAATGTTGTGAAATTCCTGGAATTATAACCGCCCTCAACACATAAAAGAAACATGTTTGAACGTGTCCGATAAAATTCTTGGAAAAAGAAGATGAGTCATCAAAATTTCTGGCAATGTTGTGAAATTCCTGGAATTATAGTCCCCTTCAACACGTAAAAGAAACTTGATTGAACATGTACGATAAATTCCTGAAAAAGTGACGAGTCATCAAAATTCTTGGAAATGTTGTGAAATTCCTGGATTTATAATCCCTTCAACACGTACAAGAAACATGTTTAAACCTGTACAATAAAATTCCTGGAAAAATTACGAGTCGTCAGAACTCCTGGAAAAATATGAGCCATCAACAAATGCATGCAAGCACACATGTTTAACATATGTTTATGTACACTCAAAAAAAATTAGGCTAAAAGTACGAATAAAAGCTTAGTAAAAATACGGACGGAACTATTTGTAGAATGTACAAATGATTGATGCTGAGTAAAACCCCTTGTAGTGTTTCCATAATATTTTTTTTGAATTCGTACACTTTGTACATCCAACGAATACACGCTTTTAAAATCTGCAATATATTAAGATGTGAAATGTACGAATGACGTTTGTAAATGTTCAAAGAAATCGTAGCAGTGTTTGTATATTCGAACAATATACGAGCGTCAAAAAAAATATATTTTTTTTTCTCCTAAAATATACAATTTTTTTTCTTTCGTGCAATGTACAAACGGTCATATGTACGAGTACAAAGCCCTTCGTAGGCTGAAAAGAACAATTTGTGAAATGTTATAAATATTTCGTTTATAACACGAATTTTTTTTTTTGAGTGTATGTAAATATACTTGCTTAACAATAATAAACATACATTGATGCATGCCTCTACGCTTGCTTGACGCGGATAAGCCTTATGCATGTATATAATCTTAGCTACAAGTTAAGCTTTAAGAATATCTAAGCAAAAAAAACTGTGACATTATCAACCTACAGATACGCACAGCGAGTTATGATATAAATAATTTTTTGAATTAGAGTGGAAGCGTCAGCTGGGGGCTGTCTGGGTTATTAGCCCCCCTACTAAATCATACTTGCTCAAGTTAATAATAGCCCCCAAACTCCCCGCCGCTGGATTAACTTTTATAAGTTCTCGGTATGTTTTTGTATGTATGTGAACTTGTTTATACAATAAATATAAACAAATTATATATGTGTACTTGCTTAACAATAATAATACACACAAATACATGAAAGATGTCCGTCCACTTGCTCAAACATACCTACATGCACATAAATTATTCATGTGCACTTGCTTAAACAATAACAACACACAACGCAAACGAAGCCATCCGAATGAGGCACGAACACTTACAAATACGAACCCGCTACTCCTTGCTTCTTGCGTTAGAATCGGTGTATCGTACCTACATATGAATAAATTATCCGCAAGATGGATTCCGCGTTTGCTCAATCTAAACCATCGTGTGACTAATTCAAAGACGTGTTTGGTGGTGTTGAACAAAGATAAGAAGGATTTTTTCAGTCGATTAGTAACCGTGGACAAAACATGAACCTATAACTACACACTAGATACAAGGGAACAGTCGAAACAGTTGACTTCACCGACCGAACGTACTCCAAAGAAGGCGATGAACGTTGCTATCGGCCGAAAAGTTTATGGCGACAGTATTTTGTGATGATCGCTCAATGGCGAATACTATGCAGCAGATTTGGACTGTTTCAACGACGCACAGTGGTTTCAAAGTGTAATTAAATCTTTTTTTTTCATGTTGTAATTTTTGTTTGTTTTTTTAATTAAGTTTAGAAATGTTTCAAAAACATATATAAAAAAAAATCTTAGATAAGTCTTCTCAATTTTTGTGAACGAGCAGTGAATGTCGGCAAAATTTTTCCTATCAAAAACAACCACGATTTTAAGCCGGTTTCCTGTGGGAACTGCTCCGACATAGTTGCTTGTATTCTTAAAACTTTTTAAATACAATATTGTGATGTTTCTATAGAGAACAAATCAGTAGAGAGGTAAAACTAAGGTTAACTCTTTCCAACTTTGGTGTTACTTTGCACTCAGTTTGCAATTGAGAAGCAGAGCCCTTTCTCGACGAACAAAAGTCACACTCTATCAGAGTTGGGGGTAGTGCACTAAATGCTGAGTGCACTAAGCATTTCACTAGCACTAAATATATGGAAAGAAATTATATTTTTCACTATATTTATACCAGCTAAGTGATAGTGAATCATCTCTCAACTATCACTCTAGAGACTTTAGTGATAGTGTTGCTTTTTTGCACTATAAATAAATTTAGTGGTAGTGATTAAATCTGCCCTACACTCAAATAGTTCAAAATTTGAGCAGTCAGTACATGAAAGCAGGAACTCAAAATTTTTCCACTCAACTTTTTTGAAATTATTGTAGCTCGAATAAAAAAATTTATTATAATAAAAAATAATTTTCTAAATGTGTTATTCAATATAATGGATTATTCAATATAATAATATGACTGATATACCTTCCAAACATATTTTAAAGGACAACGTTTAAAAACCTTTGAAAACAAATTTTAAACATCCATCTTATGTCTATTATAAATAAATAATAATAACACAGCGCGAAGCCAAAATGTGAGTAAGAAACCGACAACTGTTCTCAATTATACCCGAGCTCCTAATCACGAATCGCAACCAAATGTTTGTTGGGAATTGATAAAAAGTGTTCTTCCATGCTTTCATCCCCCAACCCCTTTTTTCACCACTGTTTTTGCGTTTTTCAAAAACACTTTATTTTAGCATGGCTATATTTTGCAAATTATTGAGAAATGTAATATAATGTGTTGGCAAAAAATCATCCCCATAAAAAACTATAATGTCTTCTCACAACAGAATTACCGTAGATCCACCATATCCAACCACTAGACCCTCTTAATACGAAATAAATTTTTTTCACTTATATGATGTCAACTGTTGAGATATGGACGAATAATACTTCAATACATACAATATACAAAAACAATCCATATGTCTGCAGTTTTTTCGCTACTGGCATCTTGGGCTCTTTATTTATATTAATAACTACAAAAAAAAAAAAAAATATCAAAATTAAATTTGGCGTGGGGGCTAATGAAAATGTGATACACAAATTTATAAATTTAATCATTTCTATAATTTTTTTTCTTGTTTAGCATTTTTGGGAAATTTTTTTCTAAAAATACTCAAACTCGAAATTTTCAAAAAGGTCACTTCTAGCAAACAAAAAACAAAAAAAATCATAACGGTCAGGTTATTAAACATAATTACAGAATTTTTTGTATTTATTTGGTATAGTTTAGGATAATATTTTCACAAGATTGAATTGAAATTTTTTGAAATTTGGATTTTTAGATTTTTTTTTTTAATACAACAAGAACAAAAGGGAGTTTTTTTTCAAAATGTAAGAAATCTCAACTCTGATAGTTTTCGTCCAATTTTCATGTTTGTAAGCTTATTTTAAAGAAAAATTAAATAAAAAATGAACTGTGAACCACCTTTTTCAAAATTTACACTTATACAAAGTTTTTAAAGTTTTTTGAAAAAATTAGCACTTTTTTCCCATATAAACAATTATAACCTGTCAAGGGTTCCCGTGGTCCTAGGTACACCAAATTTAGTTTACATATATTTCAACATCATACAAAAAAATTAAGGGGTTCCACATAAAAAAGAACAACTTCGACTTTTTTGGTCGACATACAATGTGTGTATGTTTTGTTTTTATTAAGTGTTTTTACATTTCATTTTTAAGTTTTTTTGCAATATAAATATTATTCTGGATCCGAATCTAAATCAATATGCAATATATATGCCTGTAAATTTGAGTCTGAAAGAAGACATCCTTACATCTCATTTCTTGTCTAACTGCATCTTGCTGTATAACGAAACGAACACTTTGATCTTGCGAGACATGGTAAGCACTACATTTTTTCATACCAAATTGTATAGTCGCTCGTTTCTTCGTTCGTTATAGGTCTTCGTTTCGTTTTGCAGCAAGATACAGAAAGCTAACTTATTGTATTTCTGCACAGTATATAAAAATAAAAAATTCTAATTTAAATCGTTTGATTGAACGTGCACATTTTGATGTTATTTTTTTCTCACTTTGGTCATATTTTCTCAATTTTGTGAAATCAAACATTTTATATGGGATTTTTGTTTTCTTTCACAGCTTGCATATGCTAGGGGCACTTTCTATGTCTAGTATTCTATGTCTAGCATTTGTACGAATTGCATATTTCCTACTCTTTCTTTTGCAACGGCATATACTATACATGGAGAGTATCCCTTCATTGTTATATTTCTTTTGTATGGAATATTCCGTAGTCACTGTTGCATCAAAAGGACATTTGTACTTATTAGGGCACGTTTTTATTTTGAGAGTACGAAATATATATTTGATGTTTAAGAAATACGATTTATGGTAGAGGGAAGTAATATATATTTATTTTTATCCATAAATCATTAGGGATCCAGTGAAACCATAAAGCCCACAGGCTACCATTAGCGAAAAAACTTTGCAGACATATCGATTGTTATTTCATATTATATGTATTGAAGTATTATTCGTACATATCTCAACAATTGAAGTGAAAAAAAAAATTATTTTCGTATTTCGGGGGTCTATTGTTTAGATATGGTAGATCTACGGTAATTTTGTTGTTGGAAGACCTAATATTAATATGTTTTTTATGGGGACTATTTTTTGCCAACGCATTATATTACATTTTTCAATGGCTTGCAGAATAGAGCTATGCTTAAATACAGTATTTTTGAAGAACGTAAAAGGAATGGTCAAAAAGGGGGGGATGATAGTATGGAAGAACATTTTTTTATTTATTTATTTATTTATTTATTTATTGATCTACTGGGCTTAACCCTAACAGACATAACTTGATATATTACAGATTAACTTAAATTTAACTAACATAGTTGAAAACATCCCATTTAAAAATATCTATGAGAACAAAAATCAATTTTATATCCAGCTAAATTGCAAAAATGTAAACATTTAGTGATAGGCTTGTTATTGCCGTAATAAGTTCGATGGAAATTAATATAAAATAAGCTTCTTTCCCTAAGCAATCTTGAAGGAGCGTAAAAAGAAATGAGCGCCAACAATTCAGAGCAGTTAATTTGGTTGCCAAGAATATCCTTAATAAACAAAATACTATGCGCTTGCCTTCTTTGTTGCAGACTTTGAAAGTTTAACAACTGGCAGCGCGTAGGTATTCAGGCATAGTTTACCAAGAAAACATATGACGAAGAGCAAATCTAGTAAATTTTTTCTGTATTCTTTCAAGACGGTTGATCTGAGAATCGTAAAAAGGATTCCAGACAAGACTAACATATTCCAGATGGCATCTAACCATGTTTAAAAAGAGTGCCTTTAATGTGAACGGGTCTTTAAATTCTCTGGAATTTCGCTTTAAGAAGCCAAGTTTTGAATTTGCCTTAGAAATAATATACTCCCTATGCTAATCAAATGTCAGTTTGGTATCGAAATATATGCCGAGATCTCTAATAACATCGACTCAAGTACAAATATCTTCATTACCATTACTATAATCATTAAGTATTGTGTACACTTTACGTGAACAAGTAAAAATTTTACATTTTGAAAAGTTGAGGCTCATTCCATTTTTATCATACCATAGTAAAAACGTATTAATATCATTTTGAAATTTTGTACAATCAAATAAGTTATTAATATTTTTAAACATTTTTAAATCATCTGCATATAATAAGGTTTTACAAAACTTAAAATTATAGTTTAAATCATTAATGAATAACAAAAAAAGGCAGGGGTCCAAGGTGGCTTCCTTGCGGGACACCTGACGTTGCAAAAATAGTTTTTGAATACCACCTATCATTATTTTTTACAATAAGTTGTCTCTTATGTAAATAAGAACTTAACCATTTCAATAAACTAGAATGGAAACCAAGTTTTTCAAGTTTAAACAAAAGAACATTATGAGGTAAAGTGTCAAAAGCTTTCACAAAGTCAGTGTATAGTACATCGACTTGCTGCCCTTTTTCGACTGAGCTTATACAGAAATTCGCAACAAGTGCCAAATTGGTAGTAGTGGACCTATCAGCAAAAACCCCATGCTGTTCGGGTATAATAAAATTTTTTACTTCAGCAAAAATTATTTTATTTATAAGTTTGTCTAAAATTTTAGGTAACAATAGGTCTATAGTTATCAACAGGGCCGTAGCTAGCGAAATATCGGTCGTAAGACTTACAAATTTTTTTCAAAATTAGAAAACACTTAAATAATAATAAAAATGGAAACTTTAAGGGGGGGGGTTTCGAACTAAATTTTTTTTGAAAATTATTTTTGTGATCATTCAACAAAAATTATGTCTATTAAACTCATCGTAAAATTATAAAAAAAATTTTGTCGACATTCGGGAAAGCATATTTATCAATAATATGTCAATTTGAAGCAAAAAAATTTTTTTTGTGATGTTTTTAAAATTACCCAAAATCACCCCTTAAAATAATTTTAGAAAAAAATTTACCTCAAAACCCCCCTTAAAGTTTTCATTTTTATTATTATTTTACCATTTTCTAATTTTGAAAAAAATTTGTTCTAGAAGCAAAATTTTTTTTAGCTACGGCCCTGGTTATCAATACGAAATTTAGGACCGGACTTAAAAACGGGTGAAATAAATGCAAGTTTCCAGTCTTCCAAAAAAATTCCAGTAGAAAGCGACTTATTGAATATAAGTGTAAGCGGTTTCGATAATGAGCTGGCGCATAGCTTGAAAAGCATTGGAGAGATTAAATCAAATCCTGCTCCCTTGTTAGGGTCAAGACCAGGGACAGTTTTAAAAACTTCGGATTCGGATAGCACTAAATTGCCTACATTTACAATTTGTTGCAATTTCGAAAAATATTCTGCGAATATTGGAGGATTCTGCGTATTAAACACCGAACCAAAAAAATCTGCAAACAAGTTACAAATTTCTTGTTCGTCGGTTGCTTTAGTACCCTCTAATTCCAAAGTTTTCGGAAAACCACAAGTTTTTCTTTTTAATATATAAAACGACCATTTGCGATTTTGCGATTTAATGTTGCTTTCAACAGTAAATAAATAATTTTTATATAAAAAATTTTGGAGAAAGTCAAATTTTCTTCGTTGTAAATAAAAAAGATTTTTAACGTGTCAGATTTGGTTTGTTTATATTTTTTATGAGCTTTGTTTCTCAAATTTTTTAAGTTAAGCAAACGACGATTGTACCAAGGCAAATTTGAGTTTTGCATAAACTTCTTTAAAGGCACATATAAATGAAACGCTTCTTGCAGAGCTTTTTGAAAAATAGAGTTCATATTATGTAGATCTCGATTGCCAAAAACAATATTCCAATTAATAGAGTTACAGAAATCATTGAGACCTATATAATTTGCTATTTTAAAACTATAGCAGACAACTGACTCTAGTGTTGAAGAATTCAAAAAGGTGTAAAAACTAAAAGTCATTAAAATAGCTTTGTGATAAACTATTTCGTTGGAAAGCGGTAAATCACAATGGGAAATGAAAAATTTGAAATCATTAGTAACAAAAATTAAATCAAGTATTTTGTTAATATCGTTTCTAATGCAATTTATTTGAAACATGCCAAGAGAGTACAACGAATCACATTAGTGACTCAGTTTCACTGTTAACATTAAATGGCATTAACATTTTATCAGAAGTACTAAATTTCCATTCAATATTTCCCTTATTGAAATCGCCTAGTACGCATGGAGTTTATTGCGAACTCAAAGAGCTAATAATGGAACTAATATTAGATAAGTGTATACTAAATATGTCTACAGTCGTGTTTGGTGGAACATAGCTTAATATAAAAACCATCTCGTTCTTACTGGATGCACCATTGACGCATAGCTGTTCGACGCATTGTTGTGGGATGTAGTGCACTCCACAGTACACATTTAAACATTTATTTAATTATTATTCACACAACTATTCATTTTATTAAATACATTTAATATTAATATACATTTAGTATCATAAACTAAAATTAGCTATATTAGGCACTTAAACATTTATTTTATTGAAAATTGAACTTAGTCATGTTATTGCACTCACGCACTTATTTATTTAAAAACGCACATTGAACTCGGTTACATTATTGCATTTTTGTTGTTACACTCACGCACTTATTTATTTAAAACGTACATTGAACTCGGTTACATTATTGCAATTTTGTTGTTACATTCACGCACTTATTTATTGTTATTTTAAACGAACACTGAACATATGTTTGTTGCACACACACACTTGATAATTATGTCGCGCACTATATGTAATTTATGAACATATATTTTTTTTTTTTACTTATATTTATTTTGCTTTTTAGAATTTTTCATATAGGTATTAAATAATTGTTATTATTTAAAAGAGCCTACTATAAAAGAAGAACATTTTCCAAAATAAAATCACTAAGTTCTGAGATTCTAAACTTGCTCCTTTTAATTCAACTTTGTGCCAACCAATTTTGGAACACGGCACAAAGTTCTTTTCTCAGTTCTTTTCTCTCTTTTCAAAGTTCTGAAAGTAAATCTCGCTCGCGCCCGAAGAAACACCACATGGCGATCCTGCCCAACACGGACAAGTTGGAAGAATTGAGAAACGAGGAAGAAGAAATTTTACCGACTGCAAAACGGATAGAGGAGTACGTGCCCGCTGGTAGTGACGGCCAGGTGCCGAAATATAAGCCAGCGCGCAGCGGACCACAGCCGATAACTTTAGAGGAGTATAGACGGCGGCAAGCAGCTGCTAAGGAACAGAGACTGACGGCGATACCTCCGACAAATATAAGACCTAAACACCGGCGAGGAGGAAGACTGGTGAAGTTGCGAAGGAGGGTGGCGATGCTTAAAGGCATCATTAACGCCGAAAAGCCCCCAGACTTCCAGACGGCTGGCTATGTATAGAGAGAGATAGCCGAGCTGGAAAACCAACTTAAAACAAGAAGACAGGGTAGTCGGCAGCAGCAACAGCAGCATTTAAAAAAAACACAAATATTTCCATTTTTTTTTTTGTATTTAAACATTTTATGATACATATTGTATTTTGAATTGAAAAAAAGAAAAAAAATTTTTTTTTTATAAATTTTAAATCCATCTTTTTTTTAATAATTTTGGAGTTATAGAATAAACAAACAATTACACACTCATACATTGCTTCTTTCATTTTCGCTCCTTCACATTTTCACATTCATTTTCTTTATTTTTATATTTTTAGCACAGATAAAATTTTTTTTTCTCTTCTCTTTTAATTGATTTTTTTTTGTAGCGCGACGACTTCCACTTACAATTTTTTGGTTTTTTTTTTTCTTTAAAGTTTAATATTATTTACACGAACGCGGATAATAATTTTTTTTTACGCACACGCGACCGGCAACTTTTCGATGAACTAACAAACGTCACTTAATTCTTTGTTTTCTTTTGTTTGCTTTTTCCTTGCGTTACATGTTCTAAGATTAGCAATACCAGAGGGTGTTCCACACGGATTAAAACAATATAGTACGAAAGTTATATGGATACAATAAAAGACGGTATATGAATTTTTGAAAAATTTAAAATAAACATAAAAAAGAGTAAAAACAGAACATACAGTAACGAGTACATCGATAGCAAACTAAAATTTTTTAAAAGGATAAAAGCAAAACTTGATGGTATAGAAAATAACGAAGATTGTAGAATTTTAAAAGAAAAATTCTACAATAGTTACAAAGAGGTCAAAGAAATAATTGGCACATTAGTCGTAAAAACAAATACGCTAAATTTTAAGGATATTGTTTCGGAAGATTTGGACACGTTGAACCTTTGGAAAGAAAAAGAAAGTTTGCCAAAAATGTCAAGCTTTGACATAAATGTAGTAGGTAAAAACCTACAGATTTTTAAAGGAAACTATTGTAATTTGGAAGATTTTATTGTGCAAGCAGAATTATTGCATGATTTAGTGAAAGATGATGACAAAGAAATTTTTGTGAAATACGTTTATAATTTTAAATTAACTACCCAAGTACTTGGACCTTCAAACCGGCTTACAACATTTTTAGAATTAAAAAACTCATTAGAAAAATCGTACCCAAATCCGAAAAATTTACAACAGATATTAAACGAGTTCAGTTCGCTGAAGCAGAATGGTATGTCCATTACAGTATTTAGAGAAAAAGTAGTAGAACTATCGGAACAATTAAGTAATTTTGAGATAAAAACTTTAAATAATCCAAGTAAAGACGCGAAAGACGCAATATATAAAGTTAATGAAAGCATGGCGCTAAATATTTTTTTCAAAAGGCGTAGGTACAGAATACCAAACAATATTACTGGCAAATCAACCAAAAACTTTCAGTGAGGCTGTCGAGAGATGTATGGCAGTAGAAGAGAGCTTATTGAACAATAGAAATAGTATTTTACATATAAATAATAATTATAACTTTACAAACCAGAGAGAGAGAAGGCGCAAGATACAACAACAATATTAACAATTTTAGAAATAGCAACAGTCAAAATAATAGTCACAGAAATTATCAAAATTTCAACAGATTCAACAACAATAGTTTTAACAACAATTTTCATTCAAATCAAGGTTTTAATAGAAACGGTTACTTTCAGAACAACAATAATTTTCAAAATAACCACAACTTTAGACAAAACACTAACCTAAACAGAAATTTTAGAGCAAACAATAATAATTCTAGCTTTAATACGCAGGGAAACGGCAATGGCCTGGTGACAGGAGCTGTTACCCGCAGAGGCCAAAATTAATTTTGCAACTTTCCAAAAATTTATCAAATTATGTAATATTGAAATGTAAAAATACAAATAAACAACTTAAATTTGTTATAGATACTGGGGCTGATATTTCTGTTTGCAAAGTCGAAAATACTAACAATCTAAACATAAAACATATTTCAAAGATAACAGGTATAACAAATGAAATTATAGAATGCATTGGCACATCAAATTTAAGATTTTGTATTGAAAGTGAAGAATTTGAGCATTATTTTCAGATAGTCGAGAATGATTTTTCGATATCAACGGATGGAATAATAGGGGCTTGCATGCTGAGGAGATATATGTCAAAAATAGATTACGAGACATGTACAGTTACATTTATGATAAATGAAAAAGAAATAACATTACCGATAATTTTGAAGGATTTTTTTAATGTTAAGATACCTGCTAGAACAGAAGCGATTGTACCAATTAATGTTAATGTTACAGAAGATATCATAATCTTAAATGAAGAGATAACTGAGGAAGTATTTTTAGGAAATAGTATTATACCCGCTGAAGGAGTAGCACACGTCAAGTTGTTGAACACAACAAATGAAGAAATAGATATAATGAACTTGAAAGTTAAAACTAAACCACTCAAAAATTATAACATTTTCCGATGCAAATTAGATAAACAATGTAGCAAAGATAGACTCAACAAACTTATTAATAATTTAGATATTGGATGTAATGGACCAGAGGTCAGAAAATCAATAATAAACATTATAACAGAATATCAAGATATTTTTCACCTAGCTGGAGAACATCTAAGCGTAAACAATTTTTATTCACAGCAAATACAAACTACAGATTCGACACCCGTTTACATAAAAAATTACCGACTACCACATACACAAATGACAGAAATAAACGAACAGGTAGACAAACTTTTACAAGACAACATCATCGAACATTCAGTTAGTCCTTACAATTCACCGCTTCTAGAAGTAACAAAAAAATTGACAGACGACAAAAAGAAATGGAGACTAGTCGTAGATTTTAGAAAACTAAATGAGAAAATCGTGAGTGATAAATTTCCTCTGACTAAAATAGAACACGCTCTTGACAGACTTGGAAGAGCAAAATACTTTTCAACATTGGACATGACCAGCTCGTTCCACCAAATAGAACTAGACAAAGACTCGCGGCCACTTACCGCATTTTCAACAGGGAACGGACATTTTCAATTTACACGTTTACGATTTGGACGGACTTAAGATATCGTCCAACAGTTTCAACGAATGTTGACGATAGCACTGACAGGACGAGATGCAGAAGCTTTCTTGTACGTAGACGACATTATTGTGTTTGGTTGCAGCTTACAGCACCATAACGAAAATTTAGCGCAAGTATTCAATAGAATGATAAAGTGTCATCTTAAATTAAACCCAGATAAATGCTCATTTTTGAAGCCAGAAGTTGTCTATCTTGGCCATTTAATTACAAATGAAGGTATAAGAACTGACCCAGCTAAGAATAAAGTAATTAAAAACTACCCAGTCCCCACAAACTCGGATGAAGTAAGGAGATTTGTTGCCTTTACCAATTATTATAGGCGCTTTATACCAAAATTCGCTGATATAGCTAAAAATTTAAATAATTTACTAAAAAAAATACACAGTTTAATTGGAATTACGCATTTGAAACTTTAAAATTAAAATTACTCAATCCCCCAATACTTCAATACCCTGACTTCGATAAACCATTCGTGCTAACTACTGACGCATCAAATTATGCTCTTGGCGCAGTATTGTCGCAAGGTGAGATCGGATCAGACTTACCAATCTCATACACGAGCAAATCACTCGGAAAGCACGTTCTAAACAAACCAGTTTTAGAAAAAGAACTATTGGCTATACATTGGGCGATAAATTTTTTTAGGCCTTATCTTTATGGTCGCAGATTTTGGTCTCTTGGTGTCTCTTTTTTCGCATGAAAACCCATCGTCGAAAATGACACGTATCATGTTGGACCTATGCGACTATGATTTTGAGATTAGGTACAAAACAGGCAAAACTAATACCAATGCAGATGCATTGTCAAGGATTATAATAAATAGTGACTCTCTGAGAGCTATGATTCCAACCAGCTTAGAAAATGATGACACAAAAATACTAGCTATAACAAGAAGTATGGATATGAAAAAACATACAGAAAACCAAAATAGTAAAGATTTAGAATGTATTCCAGTCAGGAAGACTGATCACCTTTTTGTGTGGAAATGCACATCACTAACGGACGTAAACAAAATAAGAAAACTTAAGTTTATAACAGATACAGATTTTAAGAGTACACAAATAGATATAGAACACAATCAGGTTATTGTACGATGCAGTGATAATCCGATGTTCACACAGATGACCTTGGAGGAACTGATTTCGAAAATGCAAAAACTGGAGATTGAAGAGTTAGCATTGAATATTAATGATGATATATTTAAAACCATGCGCATGGAAGATTTTAAAAGAGTTTACAACGATTTAAAGTTTAGCAGAAACAAATTGAAAATACTTTTTTATAAAGAACCAGAGAGAATAATAGGGATAGAAAACCAAGAAAGAATAATTGAAGAGTATCATAATTCGACCCTCGGAGGTCATATGGGAATTAGAAAAACGATTTTAAAAATTAAGCAGAAATATATATGGAAGAATATGTGTAGAATGATTAAAAAGTATATAAATAGTTGCGAAACATGTAAAATTAACAAACAAACCAGACATACAAAAGAACAACTAACTTTGACAAACACACCAGGAGCTAGTTTTGAAGTAGTTTCAATAGATACGGTAGATCCTCTACGTTTAACAAATAATTATCGCTACATTCTAATAATGCAGTGCGAACTGACAAAATATGTCATAGCATGTCCTATGGAAACGAAAGACGCCAAAACAGTAGCCAAAACAAAATATTAAAGTCGGATAGGGGTACAGAGTTTACTAATGAGCTGATGTCCGAAATATGAAGCCAGTTAAATATAAAACAAGTGTTTAGCACACCATATCATCACGAAACTCTAGGTTCTATAGAAAGGAACACAGAGTGTTAAATGAATTTTTACTAAATTTTTGCAAGGATGATGAATGGGACCATTTGATCCCATACTTCACTTTTGCGTTCAATACGACACCTTATATTGATACAAATTACAGTCCTTTTGAACTCATTTTTGGCAAATTGGCAAACCTACCAAACGAACGATTAGAATCATTTAAAACTTACAATACTGAAAATTAAGCGCAAGAACTAAAAACTAGATTAGCATACTCGCTAAAAAAGGCACATGAATTGATAAATATAGCTAAAGAAAAGAGAAAGAAGGATAATGAAATTTGAAACCCTTTAAATATAAATATTGGTGTTAAAATTATTGTTAAGAGAATGAATAGAAAAAAATATCAAACACCATATCATGGTCCGTACACAGTTGTAAAAATGGAGTAAATACAATAATAAATGTAAATGGAAAATTAAAAGAATACAATAATAATTTGTTGAAAAAATGGATTTAATTGAAATAAAATATTGGCCTAAAATTGCAAAATATTTGCATTATATAACTTATTCTCAAATATTTGGATTGTATAATTTAGAAATAAAACTATTCTTTTAAAATCAAATAATTTTATCTTAAGGATGGGGGTGTAGTGCACTCCACAGTACACATTTAAACATTTATTTAATTATTACTCACACAACTATTCATTTTATTAAATACATTTAATAAGAGCATGTACTGATTACTGTAGTGGAAATCGAAGAAAAAGAGGGAGCGTAGCTTACCGCTGTTGTTTTACAAAGCGCTGATAAAGCGTAGTTGTTGTTTTTGCTATCTATGTTACAGTTGCTGAAGGTGTTGTTGTTAGAGCAGGAGGTATTGTAACATAGCCGTCTGCAAAGTTTTTTGGCTTTGAAATAAATTTTTTTTTAATTTTTATTGAAAGAGGTCAAGCTGTATTACTAAAAGCCTTCTCATAAAGAGGTGCTGGCACACCTAGCTTGAAGTTTACAAATTTCAGTTTAGAGACATCAGCATCTTTTTTTATTAATTTGGCACACGTGAAGATTGCGGGTGCAACATTTAGGTTTTTCGCAATAAAATAACGAACCGCCTGTGGTTCAGTCGAAGCCTTGAATTTTTATAGGTGAATGAACTTCAAGTCGTGCACAACTTCAAAGTCTTCAGAGACAGGAGCGATACTGATTAAATGCTTATTGTTGTCATTTTTAGTGCTCGGTTTTTTGTCTTCTTTGTTTCTAACTTTCTTCCTAATGGTTGCCCACTTGTTCTTATCGTGTACTCCAGATGGATCAAGGATAGCATCTTCGTAAGCTTCACTATCGGCAGTCGAAGCATCATCGTTGACAGCTGCGCTGGTGCAACAGGAGGGTTCGGCAGTAGATGTTGATTGAACCAGCAATTTCTTTTTCGATACTTGGGTTTTATTTTTAGTTGCAACACAATCGTTGACATTAGTGTTGGTGTTGCAGGAGGAAGCGGCGGGAGATGTTGATTGAACCAGCAATTTGTATTTTTGGTTCTTCTTTTTAGCAGCGTTTGCTCACTGCATTTTTTTGTGACGTCGGATAACTTGCGATCGTACTCTGCAAAGCTATCACGCATCTCTTGTATTTGACGAAAGAGCAAATCAATTATATTTTGAGGATCACCTGTCAATACAACACAATAATTGCATTGCCACAACAAGTTAGGTATATTTATTAAAGTCTTTATGATATCCGGCTATAAATTAGTGCAGTCTGTATGGAAAAATCGATCACATACTGCAGAACAACGAATGTAATCAAATGATTTTATATAAAAATCAACAGAGACTGAACTTAATTTGGCATTACATTTGCCACAAGTTGACATTTTGTTCAAAATCGAATTATAACACGACAGTAGTAAAGCACGTCCGAACTCGGTGGGTAGAAGAACTGAACTGAATGAACTTTATCAATTCATAACAAACATCCCTCCTTCAGACAAAAATCACGTACCACTTTCAGTTTCGACGCTTCAAGTTGTTTTTCTAAGCAGAATTTTTTGACCTTGAATCACGGTTTTCTCAAAATCCTGACGTGATGGAGAAATTTGGGTGCCATATTCCTGATAAGGATTTCGGGGATAATTGAAAATTGTTGTCGGTTTTTTACTTACAAAAAAATGGGGTCTTTTTGGTGCACACTGTAATGAAAGCTCTATTTGCACAAGAAAAAGAAATTATGAAACATCTTTTGCGTTTTTCTCCTATTCGTTTTTGCTCACCAAATAACGTCATTAAGTAAACATGTGCTTTTGTAAAGAGTGATCTGTTTTTGTAGTTAAAGAAAACGAAATGGCCATTACAGCCCTTGAAAGGACTTTGGCCGAGCTTCTTTATTTACAAATTTTAAACAAAATGGGAATGATAAACTCATTTATTAGCAGTTAAGGAACCTTCATTATGTTAGTAGGTATCATTGCATACCTTGAGTGACATCTACATAAATGTTACTGAACGATTCATTTACTTGATATAGATTCTATTTAACATACTACTTTACAACCGCAAATAATTGTTAGCATCTTTTGTTATTCTTTTCATTTGAATACTTAATACTAAAAATAAACTGATTAGCTTTTCTTTCAATTAAGTGAACATTTTGTGTGTTCCACTACCATTAGTGCAGGTATTTTTTCCACTATTAATTTTAGTGAAAAAAAATTCACTAAGCTGTAGAAATTTTTTTTTCACAATTCTTATTTGAATTTTAGTGAAAAACTTTTCTTCTTCTTCAGTAAACATCAATAGAAGTAGTGAGCACCAGGGATGATATTTGGGGGCTTTTAGGGCTTTTTTGAGCCCTTTTTCATTTCATAAGCCCCGAAGCCCTTTTGATTCATTTTAGGCCCTTTTGAAAAATATCACATCGATGTACAAAATTTCAATTTTTAATAAAATGATTTTGAATCGATCTCAATAAAATAAGTTCTGTTGAATTTTTTGAAATTTTAGCTATAGAAAAACTAAAACCTTAAAGAATTCTCCTAAATTTTTTTTTTTAAAGCTATGTTTAAAAGCTTTATTTAAGCTATATAAGCCTACGCAGGTAAGTTTTTGATAGTTTACAGAAAAATAAATTCTATTAAAACTGAAGAGAATGTTTAAAAAACTGATGTTCTTATATTTTATATAAAGCCATCATGTTAGTATTATGCAGAAGAACCACTATTTTGTAGTATTGATTGACATCTACTGATATATTGATAGAATTTCGTACAAACATTTGGTATCTACTATAATGGAGGAAGTATGAAGATATCTGCATACCCTCCAAAAGAATGTCTTAATTTTCGAATCGATTTCACTTATAATAGTATCCCAAAGTAATTCTATAGGTTTAAGAATGGAATTTTGAGGTAGACAGCTTCAAGCATGATACATGCCTTACAGCATTTTATTATGCATATAGATGAAAAGGCGAACCAGTAAGAAAAAGTCCAACGTAATCTTAAGTAGCCTTAACTGATTAAGTATTTAATGTCGTTAATTTGCAATGAACTTTCACCCATTTTTTTTATTTTATCTGTACCAAAAATAATTTCCGACGTTTGATATCCATATGGGCATTTTCACAGAAAAGTCCACTGTGATCCAAAAATTAAAAGTTATTAAAAACTTATTATTTTATTATATTATCTTAGAGAAACCTTTAAATTTTATTCATTTAAGCGATTTATACATAAATTCATTAACCATGATGATCAAATCGTCTGTTTCACAAATGTAGTTTTTCTTTTTAGTAAATGTTTAGTAAATGTTCCGTAAAGTTTTTGTAGTAAAAATGGAAGATATTGGCTAAATATGTATAAATATATTGGCTAGAAATGGTTGAGATAAGGAGCGTGAAATATATTTAATTTGTATTTTAATTACTAAATTACAATTACTTAATTACTCAATTGAATTCTAATGGAAAAAATGGCACGTTCAAAATGTCACGTATCGACTCAGATTATTATTAAAAAATAAAAAAGTACTGAAGATAATGCAACATTGTTCATAAGATTCTAAAACTAGTTGCATCAAAAAACTGTGACAGATTTCGCTGAATTCTGATTTTCTATATATAGATACGAAAACTAATTCCATTTTTGTTTATTTTTTGAACCATTTTTTTGTCTACTATAGACTAGCTACCTAAGAGCTTCAATGTAAACTAAAAAGAAAATGCAAATATGTTTTACTTTGCCTTTTTTTTTAATTTAAATGTGTGCGACGGTCACGTTTGACATTATGGAAATGCCCATATAAAACTTCACGCTCTTTCAGAGTATGGCGTCGCAATTTATCTAAATAAATTCTTAAGAAGTAAGAAACAATTATTTGCATAAAAATTGGTTTTTTCCACCTTTAATTAGTTTTGATTTAACTAATTTTCTTGCTCAAGGCTCTACATATATTTCAAAATTGTATAACAATCATTAAATTATTCTTTATTAAATTCCAACAGTCCCTAATATGTTTTCTTGGTAGAACTGATTTTATTTTGGCATCATGCCCATTTCGTCCTGCATCTTTGATTCGTCTTCTTACAAGTCTTAACGCAGACTCTTTGTTAAATTTATCAATCATATTTTTCTGAAATTCTTATTTATATAACCTAGGACTCGAAAGAATACACCTAAGACTCTTTATCGAAGAATATATCAATTCGATTTGCGGTTTTCTGTGGAAATGCTTTGCTTTTTTTATTTGTATTATTAACTTATTAAATAAATGGCTTTGTTAGAAATGTTTTTTGAGAATTAACCATATTGTTTTTTCCAATGAGAAATTAACTATATATGTAGATTATTTTTTGACATATTTTTGACGTTTGCAATCAATGCACAAGCCTTTTTTCTAAAATGCAATGGGACCTCTATAAAGAATTAAGTAATATTACTCTGACCCACAATTTCTGATTCTGAAAGCTGATCTTTTAAACTAAAATGTGCTATTTTTGTGACAAATAATTAAACTTCCCTGCTTAGGTCGAAATAGTGGAATAAAAAAAAAATCTGGAAAACTTTGAGTCAATTCGAAATCTATTTGAATATATGTGGTCATGGCAGAATATTCAAATAGAAAATCTTTAATATTAAATTACCACTAAGGGCCCCATTCTTGTCAAAAATGCTATATTTTTGTATAAATTTTGGCCCTTTTACTACTTTGAGCACTATCAGTACACATCGCACCATGCTCTTCTTCTCTTCTTCTTTTATCTAATAATCTCACTCATTAGTCTGCTCTTATGGTTGTCTTCTCGTCTTCTCGTTGGTTGCTTAAATGTAACTCAATATTATATGCTTGTAGCCATGTAGTGCTATATTGCTGTTGTCTGGCTTTCTTCTGCTGAAATATTGTGGGCGACATGTTATTCTCGTAATGTTTTGGAGGTTCACCCTTTTACGAAATAACCAAGACATGAAAAATTCTTATAAAAAATTGCGCGAACGAACACTTGACAGTTCACCCTCTTACAAAATAACCAAGACATGAAAAATTTCTATAAAAAAATTGCGAAATATTTTGTATACATTTTTCACCTGCGGCGCATTTTTTTACCGTTCCCTCTTTTACGAAATTATCAAAGCATGAAAAATTGGTAATACCTCAAATGTTCTAAATCCAAATAAATATCGGCAAAAGTAATGCATGCATTTTAATGGTCAATACGTCGGACACTGGCTAAAAAAGTGATGTTTTTGGTGAAGTAGAGATGAAAGTGAAGTAGACATAAACGGTTTTTTTTGTTTTATATAATGACAATTGTGACAATTTAAAAAGAAAAATTTGCTACACCGCCTTTTACCGCCCACAAATCAATGAAAATGCTATAAATAAGTCAGTTTTGATCGTTTTGGACTAAAATTTGGTAGTTTGGTTCATATTATTACTAGTGGCAACTTCATGAAGTATGGGCGTGGTATTATTAAAGTTACGCCCACTTTTCAGTAGGTAAGCGTGGTGAAAACGGAGCAAAAATAAAAAAAATTAATAAATAAAGTTTTATTGTAAAATCGTTTTAGTATTGCATAAATTTGAAAATAGTTTGAAAGTTCACTTTATTTATTCGATTAAAAGAGCTTTTCTTCGTCATGTAAATCAAGACATTGTTTTTGTTTTTTAAATCTCAATGGTATAATAAACGGATCTGAAGTAAGCAATAATTGATGCATCACATCCGTGTTCGTTGCAATTCGATTGCATTTTCTGGAAAAATTTAATATTCAAGAGCTTTCAGCTTCTTCTGAAAGAAGACCTTAAGGAAGCATTGCTGCTTCTATAATCTGTTTTCCTTGTAATAAAATTTTATGGACAGTGACTGGCATATAGTACCAATTATAATATTCAACACATATTTTTTACACAGCGGATTTATATGCATATTCATTCACCCTTTCGACCTCAACTTTTTTCCTGTGTTTTACCTTTAAACATGTTGTATTTGTTCAATAAGTGTATTGGCAAAATTTCAAGCTGCCACGCCCATCCGTATGGGCGCTAGAATAAGTTACTTTTCCTATGAACATTTTTTTAAAACTAAACTTTTAAAAATGTAAAAATATTTAATTTAATCTTTGGTGAATACGTCTTTATAAATTTACAAGCGTATTTTCGAATACACAGCTCCAGTCTTTTGAAAATAACTTTGCTAAATGATTCTCAAATGAGTTCTTATTTCGTTACACTTCGTGTAGATACATGTACTCACCGTTATCATTACGGTTTAGCAATCAAAAACAAAAATAGTATTGATCGTTGTCGACAAACAAGCGAAGTTGCTCTCAGGCAACTTTGGGGTCGAAAGGGTTAAGTTTATTCACATCCAAGTTTTGGCCACAAGTAATCGCTTGCAAAATAATAAGTAACCGTTGAATAAGTTATATTTTAACATCGGTAATTTCTGACATTATTTTACAATTTTCAAAACAAAACGTCTAGAAGTGTTGCCATCATTACTCGCTCCGAAGCATGTTTAACGAAATCTTCAAGAATACCCAACCTATTATGAAATTCGTTCTGTATTCTCTTCCTATTCGCTTTCTTCAAAGGTTTTGTTTCTTGGTTTGTTGACCATTTCTGAAATGGCATATTATAATCTAAGTGCAAAACAAACTCAATAAATCTAATCCTTGCGTGTAAGGGTGACATACCCAGCTTGCAAGCCTCATCATCTAAAGTTTTTTTCCATGATTTTTTCCATGATTTTTTCCAAAAAGTTCATTTCAGAAGGCTTTTTACATTTACATATGTATTTACATATGTAACAACTTGAGCAGTTTTACCACCAATCATTGAGAAAATTAATTCATGCTTTGCTTTGAATGTCTTATCAAGAATTGTAATTTCAGTGTCATTCAAAATAGTTATATCTCTTTCATATTTTCAACGCCCGATGTTATTTTTATTCTTTTGTCTCTTAAGCATATTCCATTGAAATCGGTCGGCAGTATCTTGTGGAAGAAGGACAATCATTTTGCCATTTTTAAATGTTATCATATGCAAGGAGTAGTAAGGGAAACACTGAAACTAAATAAGGATGCGAGTCTGATACATCTTCCTCTGTAAAACGTTGTTTATATTCTGATTGGCATAACAATCCATCACAACCCCACAATTAGTTTCAAGATATTATTGCTAATGGCATTAACATCCTCAATAGATTTAGTCTTCAGAATCCTTTTCGTTGTATGGTCTAACAAATCTTGTAAATTTACAGTCGCACTTGTTTCTGTTATTGTAATATTTTCCGTATAGCATTTTTTTTTTCTCTCTTCGGAGATTTGATAATAAGGTAGAATAACATTAAAACCTCAATTCTTTTACAACTTACAACTTCGTGTTGATATTTTAATAGTTGAGCATCAACGGCTAGAGCTAATGCTCGATTAAGTGGAATATATTGTTTTGACTTTTCGTTTTCTTTTATTCTTCCAACAGCCATTCGCAACTGCTCAATTGGATATTCTTGTCTTAACTTTTCTGCTTCATAACGCTAAGCATGATTAGAACAGCAAGTAAGTGCTTTTTCTGGTCTACCACCAGAAATGGTCTACCACAGAATACATTACATATTTCATTAATTTATTCGTACAATTAAGCAATAGAAAAACAAAACCCTTCATAAATAAGTGCATCAACAAAAAACACACTATTTATATAAGGGACCTGGACCGGACCTTAATCCTACAAGCTTCCTGGTGCGATGTTTAGACCAACTACTTCTGCCGTTATACATAATTTTTAACGAATCACTGTCTTGTGGGACATTTCCTTCATATTGGAAATCATCCCATCTAACACCAATTTACAAGAGTGGAGATAAAAGGTCTGTTGAAAATTATAGAGGCATAGCAATTTTATCAGCCATTCCAAAACTTTTTGAAAAAATTATTTGTGATAAGCTAACAAGTGTAATCAACCCACGTCTAAATGAGCAGCAATACGGCTTCCGTAAGGGACGATCTACAACATCCAATCTCATGATCATGGTATCGGATGTTTTAATAAATATGGAAAAAGGGCACCAAATAGATGCTGTTTAAACAGATTTCAGTAAATCGATAGAGTTGATCACAGCATGCTAACATGTAAATTAGAAAAATTCGGTATTAAGGGGCCCATACTAAGTTGGCTAAAACCATATCTCGACGGTATGTTAAATTCCAAGGAATTTTGTAAAAAAAAATTTGCAGTCTCCTCAGGAGTTCCGCAAGGCAGCCACCTTGGTCCTCTTCTTTTTAACATATTTATATTAGACTTGTCAGAAGTTCTGAACGATATCCCACACCTTATGTATGCAGATGATTTAAAAATGTACTATGCAATCAAATCAGAGATAGATGCAAATTTTTTACAGTCAAAACTGTTGTCTCTTGAGCAATGGTGTATCCAAAATAAACTGCATCTTAATATCAATAAATGCAATGTTATTAGTTTTTCTCGTAAGAACAACATGGCACTACATACCTACCACCTCAATAGTACCGAGCTTAAAAGAGTCAATCATGTAATGTATCTTGGAGTAGTGTTGGATTGCAAGATGCGCTTTAATTTACACTATGACAAAATTTTGTCCATAGCCAGCAAACAGCTTGGTTTTATAAAAAGGCGAGCAAATGAATTCAAAAATATTTGGGTCACTACATCCTTATACTGTGCGTTAGTGCGGCCAATACTTGAATATGCCTGCATAATTTGGAGTCCATCCTTCGATTCCCATAGCGAAAGAATCGAGTCTATTCAAAAGCAATTCTTACTATACACGTTGAGAGACATGTACAACCCCCGTGATTATAATAGCCTTCCTTCATATGAATACAGACTCAGCCTTTTAAACTTGATGCCATTATCATCAAGAAGAACATTATTGGGCTCATGTTTCACATTCGATGTTATTAATGGTGCTATTGACAGTGAATATATCTCTAGTATGATATGTCTCAACGAACCAATAAGACGTACTAGGCATACTCGGCTGTTAACTGAATATCAGCACCAAACTACATACGCAAACAATGAACCCATCAGTCGATGCTGTAGAGAATTCAATAACGTTTCCGTATACTTCTCATCTTCCATGTCCAAATCCTCTTTCATGCAAACCCTGTCTAAGTTCCTCGTTAACCAAAATTAACTCAGGCTTAAGTTAAATTACCTGTATATAAATAGTTACCCGTATGTATACCACATTTAAGCATGCCCTCTCTAAACTTGTTGGAAATAAGTACTATCCAAGTCTCTCTCTCTTCCTAGTTAACCCAGCCTTTTATCTTCTCTCTTTTCTTCTCCTCTTTCTAGTATGTAAGTACCTTTTACTCTTATTTTTAATTTTCTTTCTGCCCCTCCTTTTTGATTACGGATTACGCCCACTTCAATTCGTACATTTTCGAACACCAAAACAAGGAAAGGGGAGAAGAAATAAAATAAAAAAAAATAAATTTAAACTAAGTTAGAATAAGTAAATTGCCTTGTTTGGCCAATAAATAAATAAACACTATTTATATACTATTTATAACAACTTTTTATAACAATATAAATAAACATCTGCACATAATATCTGAACACCACACAGTTTCATAAAAAACGATGCACGCGTTTCCAAGAACACCGGCGACACACGAAAAGTAAACAAATGTATTTTTATATATATAGAAACAATAACATGTACCTACCTACGAGAAATGAAAAATCTCGTTTGAAACTTTTGCAAAAAATAGTGATTCCCACCACGTTTTGTGCAAGTGCCCTACAAATTATTAATTTGCTCAATTATTGAATTGATGATATCCAATGGTGGTAGATCCCAATCGAATTTTGATAAAAAGTTCCTTAACTTTGTTGCATTTAGTCCATTTTTAATTAATTCCTCACTTAGAATTCAGTATGATATATATATATATTTACTAAAAATCACTGCACTTAAAACCAATATCATGGTAAACAAACTAATTTTTAGCCGTAATAAAAATGAAGAAAATGATAAAGAAGAATTAGAAAATTGTAAACAAGTGCAGCAACCAACTGATTGCTTTGTTGTAACAGTGCATGGAGCACTGTAAAAATCATGTTCGGCCATCACGAAAACGTTCATAACTTTGCAAGTGGGTTAAAGTAGGTTCTAGTTTTTACATTTTTATAAAATATAAACTCCATTCTCGACAATTATATAAATTAGAAACGTTAGGAAGCCTTAGCTAAAAAAATATTGATGTCAAAACTTTAGCATAAATGGAATTATAGTACTCTATAAGAATAATTAATAACTTTTTAATTTTAGTTAAACCTTGAAAATTTTTCTGCATAAGTTTTCTTTAAATTGCAGTTGTATAAATTAAATAAAAATATTACTTAATCTACTAACGAAATCTTCAGGAAATTATTTTTTGTTTTAACTCTTTTTGGCATATACAATATAAGCTACAATAGTGTTATGCTGCTAGCGTATGCTGATGATATTGATATCATTGGCAATAACACACGCGAAGTCAGTGCAGCATTCTCCAAATTAGAAAAAGAGTCGAGTCGCATGGGTCTTGCAGTAAACGCAGATAGAACAAATATCTGGTGTCAACAAACAAATAGTCCCAACGTATCGGCACCCAAGTCACTGTTGATAACACCTTCTTCGAGGTTGTGAAAGACTTCGTCTAACGATATCAGTTGGGATATCAGCTGCGCAAGCTCGACGTATTGACGGGCGAATCTAATGTCACGCATAAGATCAGGATACGGGATGACCAACCTATCAAGCATCGATACTACACGAAGAATCCAGCGATGTAGAAAATTATAAAGGAGAAGGTAGATGAGCTACTGAAACAGGGTTGTATCGAACCCTCGTACAGTTCACACAGCGCGCCCATCGTCTTAGTTAAGAAAAAGACCGGAGCCTGGCGATTGTATGTGGACTACCGGCAGCTCAACGTAAAGTCCATCCCTGACGCCTTCCCACTACCTCGGATTCAACACATCCTCGACCGGCTGCGGAAAGCAAAATTTATAAGCAGCCTGGACCTTAAGAATGGTTATTGGCAGACTGCAGTAGACAAGAGCAGCCGCCCCTACACCGCCTTCACAGTCCCTGGAAGAGGTTTTTACCAGTGCACTATGGGTAAAATTACCACATTTTCTGGCCAAAACCCATGGTTTAAAGTTCTCTTAAACACTTGACTTTAAAAAAAGGCAACACTTTTACTTTTCTTACAATATACATACACCAAATATCACATATTAATACTTGTTTTTGTATTATAACGGTATATCTCTAAACTGTTTGCTATTGATCGTGGGATTGCTGTCTGATGTTTAGTTTGTCTTTGCTAAGCATCAGGTGTGCATTAGAACTGAAAGCAATATTTGTTATTTATATTTACAAGTAAAAAAAAAATCGATATGAGAAATTATGTTAACAGTAAGTAAAATAAGTGCATTAAAAAATATTAGTTAATTGCAATTGATTTCGAAAAATTTGATATCTTTAACTTCGTTAAAAAGTGAGTGTGAAATACTAGAAATCCATTTATAAAATCATATAAAAAAAAGTTGCACCACACGGCACTAAAAAAGATAAACATTACTTGTTAAAGGCATCAATTCTTAACAGGAATTTGTTTTCATCTGCAGCTCTCTGCCGCTGTTGAACACTTTGTTTTTTTTTTTAAGATAAGTACCAGCTGAAAAATGCAGCTTTATTTCATATATGGCATGCAAAGCGGACAACTAAAGCAAAGTAAGCATCACTTCTTAATCATTTAAAAGAAACTTTACAAGAAGCAAACATTACGGAAGCTGACATCTATATTTTAGTGAAAAAATGTAAGAAAAATATTAATAGGAAGTGGGAAAAGTCCAATAGATGTTTGAAAACGTTGAAGGTGAAATTCGATGATTGGTTAAGAGGAAAAACCACTAACTTGACTTAAAAAAACTGACATTAAAATCAATAGGTGGCCGTCCTCGTGTATTCTTCAATGAAAAATCAGATCGAGGAAAAAGAAGAGAAACATCAGAGTTGTTTAAGTCAACTAACAACGAAAGCAACTTAATGGTTTTGGCAGCCAGCACTTCGGCTTGCAAGCACGGTAATACAAACTTGGCAATCGTTCTTAAACATTGCGTCAAAAGCCCCAGCCGAGCCCCGAAAATAAAAAAAAACACTACTTACTAAGGAAAATAAGCCGATACCGTTCTCTATTAATGAAGCTTATGCATATTTATTAGAGAACGGATTTACAAAACAGCAGTACTTAAATACAAAGATGGAAAATAAGCTAAGGAACTGCGATATATATCCTTCTTATAGAGAAGTTGCGATTGCAAAAGATATATGTAGACCAGATGGGATAATTGTATCTGATAAATGTGCAAAAGTACTTCTAAAAAATTTGCTGAAACATACCGTTGAATGAATTATTGAATTGCAAAATGAGGTTGTAGAAGGTTTGATGAAGCAAAATAAAACAGACAAATTGAGCGCAGAGTTAGTCTTGAGCTATGGATTTGATAGCTGTACTCGGCATGATAGAATTATAAGGTAGAGCCGAGTCGCTAAGTGCCCTCACGCGTCAACGAATAGTGCAAGATGAGAATGCCGGCTAGTTGTCAAAACGACGAATTTCGTAGAAATTGCAAACGAAGATTGTATATAATATTTCCAAGTTGTTGCAGAAAAAACTATAAAATCTGAAAGTAGTCTTAAATTTCCAAAAAAACTTGTAGCAATTCTAACATAAAATCAACTGCGAAACCTGAACACAAAATCGAGATGAATAGCTGGTTTTGACAACTAGCCGGCATTTTCTCTGCAGTCTCCTTCATTCTTCTCCGAGTCGACCCTACCTTATAATTCTGCCATGGTACTGGGCACGCGAACTATAAGCAAAATTATTCAGAATCACGCAGCTCAAATGGTTCAGACTCATCCCTTTTTGCAACAACAGTTATTCCTTTGCGATTAATATGCTCATCAGGAAAAATTATCTGAACACCACCACAATCGTACACCACAATCGGTAAGATTTTGCAGACCTTTAAAACTCGAATATGTTAAGGAAACAAAAGCAACTATTTTGAAAGAAAAATGTTCGATTAGAAAAAATATAGAAGAACTGGAATAATTTTTTTTTTTAATTTGTTTTACACGCCGGATATAAGCAAAATCTTCAAAAATGGCAGATAAGAAGTGAGAGTGATAAAAAACTTCTGTTGGAAAGGAAGCAATGTTTACAAAATATGTTTCGGGAACGTCTTGGGTTAAATGTCAATAAATTGAAAACTGGAGGTTGTGGCAGCAGCAATGACGGAAATACAGCACGTCGCACAGTGTAATAATTGCGGCCAAAACTAACTTTTTTTTTTTGTTATATTATGACTTATTATATATCAATCGACAGATAATTTTTCAACTAAGAGAATTTTGGAAATACGTGAAGATTTGGACAAACAGCATGAGCGGCTGAGAATTGATTATTTTTTCTGTGAATTTACTAATTTACGTCTTTGCATATACCTTCTACAGATAAAATATAACTCTCGAACGAGATATTCAAAGTATATAAAATTGTATTTTTATAAAAATATAGAATCTAATGCTCTTGATGGTATTTCTTTCTAAAGAAATCCTTCAATTAGATCAGATATAAAATTGGTTTGAACAATATAAGTTTTCTAAAAATTATTAAAAATTCTGAAAATTTCAGCAGTGAAGAGGAAAAAACTATTTTTTGATTTTGCTCTAACTTTAAAAAAGTGATCTTTTATTTATTCAAAACTGAGGAAAAAAAGATAGAGGTGCGATCTTGACTTTAATTCAATTATATGTGATAGCAGTTTTTCGCCTAAAATTAAAATTAAATTAGTCATTTATACATACTTTGTGAGTCTGCTGTGGGATAAATTTTAAAAAGAAATGAATCATGTTTGATAGTTTTAGAAATTTCTGAATAATTATATTTTCAATATGAATGTAATTATTTAAATCCAGTCTTTATTTCAAAAGCTATTCCTCATTAAACATTGCGTTTTTAGTTGTATTAAATTTACTGCAATTGAAAAACCGGAAAATATTTTCCAACTTTGAGAGTGAATAGCTCCAAAATAATTTTTTTTTTTTAATTTTTTATATGTTATTTATCAACTTATTTAAAAAATATGCTGAAAAGATAGAAGTGCTATTTTGCTTTGTTTTATTTTTGCGTCATTTTTCGTATTGGGTATTTTTGGGTAATTTTTGGTAAAATTTACATAGAAATCACGTTATTTCATTTTGGGAAACATTTTTTTAAGATTAAAGGAGTAATGTTTATATAGAAATAAGTATTTTTTTTTTAATTCTGAATTCCTTTGGTATTAACGCAAAAAAAATTTTTTTCGTAGAAACTACTCCCGAACATGTCACCTGAAAAGATGTGGTCCGTAAGCGTAGAATTATCGGAAGGAGTTGAGATGATTACATGAAACTGGTACACATGTTCATATGCAAACAAATTTCTGGAAAAATTATAGTTTTTTGAAAACAGTTAAAACAGTAAAACAAACGAACACGCCCACCTCCCATACAACTCACAACAGTGTAAATACTATAAAATGGCTTATAATTGAGGTACATATGTAAGAGTTGGTATGTGTGAAAGTTGTATCCAAACTGCGAAATATGCAAAAAAAGGCGTAGTCCGAAATACAAATACGACCACTCCCAACACAACCCTCAAAGTTTAGAGCTAGAGAGAGAACATTTTAAATGAGAGTATTTACGATCGAATTAAGTTTTGTACCAAAAAATCCGCTCACTTAAAACATGCGTAAAATTGGGTACAGTTATTTCCAAGTTGGTCTAAACCGTACTTATTTATCCAAAATAGAGCCCCATTAAATATTAATATTACAAACTTTTTGAATGCACACTTTTTTAAAAAATTGTACTACATTGTTTTAGGACAAAAGCGTATGGTTTATGCCGTTATCTTTAAAATAAACAGAAGTATTTTTACCTAATTAAATCAAAGTCTTTTAAAGTTATAATTATCAAAAAGTTCTCAGTGCAGTGAAGCTAACCAGTTTTAAAATATAAAAGGTGAGAAATTTCTCACATTGAGTGAATTTATTATTTTCTAACAAAACAATGTTTTAGAAATGGCACCACCACTTTTTATTATAGATGTTTTCAATTTATGGAAACATGTTAAATTGTATTTAACAATGGTTAATGGTGCAGTTACAAACGTTTTGGTACATAATCGGGCATCAATGAATTGTTATCTATGTGGAGCGACTCTATCTGTAATGAATTCTTTTCATTGCATGCAAACAACTATAGACGAAAGACATCTACAATATGGGTTATCTACATTAAAACTTTTGAATGCCTAATTCATATTGCATACAGGATGCCTCTTAAATGCTGTCAGGTATGCGGATAAGAAAACAAACGAATTTTTTTAGAGCAAAATATAAAAATACAAAAAGAGATAAAATGGGCCTTATTATTGATAAAGTAAAAACAGGATATGGCACTTCAAGCGATGGGAATACTGCCAGAAGGTTTTTTCAAATATTGGAATGGTGTATAAAATAACAAACATAAATATTTGTTTACTAAAGAATTTCAGTTTAATTCTGAGAACACTGTCAAGCGGCAAAAAAACAAATACTACAAGGTTCAGTTCACTTTTAAAGGATACTTTTAAAATATACATAGATAATTATCCCTGGAATAATATGCCAATAACTGTCCACAAAATATTGATTCATGGATGTGAAATAATTAAAAATTTTAATTTACCAATTAAACTTTTATCTGAAGACGCATTAGAATCTAGTCATAAAGAATCTAGAAAATATCGGTTAGGTCACACTAGGAAAAATTCAAGGGAAAATTGCAATCGAGATCTTATGGCTGCATTACTGATAAATTAGGATCCTCTCATTTCTTCGAACAGACATATTGCCAAAACAAAAGGAAATGATTATAAAGATTTATTGCCATATATTATAGAAGAAAGTACAGATGCCGATGTTCATAATAGCTTTCTTTCCCATATAAATTTTGAAGATTTTGTTTTAAGTGACAATTCGGATGAAACAGATTAACTACAGAAATTCTTATACATAATTTTTTTCTATTTGTAATTTAACTTCCATTTTTATTACCTTCTTTATATATAAAATATATGAATATATGAAATATATGAATATATTCTTTTTTTAAAATTTTTTTAATAAATGATCTCAAATTGTTTATTGTGTTGAAAATTTGGTGTTTTGGAAATTTGGTTTAAATTGGGGTAGTACAAAAGGAAGTTAGCTAGTAAGTTATTTTATAAGGAATCTTTATTTGGAAAAACGCCTTTTTTATAAAATGTTAAAGTGAAAGTGTTTCAAAAACGTGAGTTATATGGGGGGTATCTCAAAAAATGTATCAATTCAGGCTATTTTAAGCAAAGACTTAGTTGGGATAAAATTAAGTTCTCTTTGTTATTTTGTTCAAATGAAGTGATTATGATAAAAGTACTCGGGTTTTAAGAGTTGAAGTTTTATGAGAGTTATTCTAAAAACTGGTTTGACCCAGCCCATTTTTAGTAAATACCATTGCTATAATACTGAAAATATTAGCGTGTGATTATAATGAAATAAAGATACGATATATTTAAAATTTGGGTTATATGGAGTTATATTTGGGTTATATTATACGATACATACCCCGAATAATGGTCTGATATAGCAATTTTTGGTACGAATATTTTTTGAAGTGATTTTAGACCAAATATGAAGTTGTTTTCCGATTTGGCCAATATTTGGCCAAAATTTCTTAATCTATGTAAAAAAGTGCGGAAACTGCAAATAGTTTTGGCCACAGCTTATATGAAACGGTTACACTGTGCATTGTGCTTTTGAGCAGCACATTGTATTTTCAGAAATTTATCATTTTAAAGTCATCCTTATCTGTTTATCTTGCCAACTTCCGCTAAATTTGGAAAAGTTTGAGCAAAATTGATTCAATACAGCTGATATAATTATTGAAAAATATCCTTGGCAGATCGGCTCAATCCTAGGAAAACAAGTCGTGTAGATAATTTGACAGATATTTTCAGCAGAGCCTTAGATACCTCGGATCCTTTAATATCTAGCATTGGCCTTAACAAACGCATACAGCAAAGACCTCGTTTCGGGCTTCCAGCATGTGACGTTTAAATTTAAAAACAATTATCTTTATTTAACAATCTTCAATGTTTCTACTTATGCAGCGCAATAGTCAGTCTTGCAACAGTGGTGAGTGGGTATGTTTAAGTGTGTCAGTGAGTGTCAGTGGTTGGCAGTCGGGTGTATAGCGGGTACTGGTGGCTGGCGACGGGTAACGCGTAAATCGGTTATTCGGTATCCGGTTTTCTGGTATAGTCGGTATCGGTGTTAGTGTCTCGCTAAGAACGCAGCTCAACCCTGAGAAAGAGAACTGAGAAAGAGGAAAAGCTCATTAATATTACTAACATTAGCTGACGGTAGCAACGACTTCATTCGATCCACAATGAAGTTGATTCGCTGCACAGGGACAAAATAGCAGAGGCTTTGGTCAATTCACACCAAAGCTAGTACTAAGCGGCCGTAAAATAAAACTTAGCAGAGCAGAGGCTTCGTCCAATTCACAACGAACCTATGCGATACATCTGCAGTGACTTCAGCCAATTCACACTGACGCCATTGCCAAGCAGACACAAACTATAAACAGCTCGCAGACAGAGCTTGCAGAAGCAGAGGCTTCGTTCGATTCACAACGAAACCTGTGCGACGCCCATGAAGATAACAAAGACTTCAGCCAATTCACACTAAAGCCAATGCCAGGCAGCACGAAATAATTAACTTAAACAGAGGCAAAGGATTCGTCCAATTCACAACGGACCTTATGCGATACTCTGAGTAAGTCAGCAGCGACTTCAGTCAATTCACACTGAAGCCACTACCAATCAGACACAAACTATAAACAACCAGAGACGGAGCTTGCAGAAGCAGAGGCTTCGTTCGATTCACAACGAAACCTGTGCGACGCCCATGAAAATAGCCAAAGACTCCAGCCAATTCACACTGAAGGCAATGTTATGCCGCAACACGTTATGTATTAGCAGCAGCAGAGGCTTTGTTCAATTCACAACAAAGTCTTTGCTGCGTCCTGAGCCAGTGAGCAGCGTCTTTGGCCAATTCACACCAAAGTCCGCGCCAACAAAATATAATTTTGCAGTAGCAGAGCCATCGGTTCCATCCAATTCACAACGAAACCCATGCAACGCATGTGGACAAGCTAGCAGTGACTTCGGTCAATTCACACCGAAGCAACCGTCAGGCTTTGTCCAGAAGCTGTACTGCAGGGAATATGTGCTGAGTGCAATGCACATATCCCACTGTATTAATAGGGCTTACCTAAGAAGGAAAAGCTGATTGAACTGGCTATGGGCAGTCTTTTACGTGGGTCGGCAAAAGAACCTTTTCGGAATTATAAAAACTATAGCGAGGCGAAAGTATACTTCAACCATGCCTATACTGCTGTTGTTGCTGGCATAATCTTCAATACATGTTTGTGTGTCAGTTGGTCCATTTATTATTGTCGCCTGTTGTTGTTGTTATATTTTTCGGTACTTGTTTTAATTTGAATTTTAATACATGTTTGTGTGTCAGTTGGTTCATTTATTATTGTCGCCTGTTGTTGTTGTTATATTTTTCGGTACTTGTTTTAATTTGAATTTTAATACATGTTTGTGTGTCGGTTTGTTGAGTTACTATTGCTACCTGTTGTTGTTGTTAGAATTTTCGGTACTTGGTTTGAACTTGTTTATTATTGCTGCCTGTTGTTGTTGGTATAGTTTTCTGGGACACGTGTTCGTATGTTTTGTAGGTTTGTTGTTGGTTGGTTTTGGCTGCTAATAATCTTATAACTAGCTTATGATATTTATACAGTGGGGTGCAGCTAATTCATTATATTTAATAATACTAAATATTTTAATTATATATATTATATTTATATATATATATTATAATAGAAATTCATAGATATATGTTTTGTAACGCCACGTTACAAGCAGAAGTGATGTGTTTATTGCATTGCGAAGCTGCCGAAGGCAGATCTTTATCAGCACAGACGAGTATTAGCACAGATTCAGATTTAGATGACAATGACAGTGGAGATGAAAATAGTATTTACATAAGTCCGATATATTCTATTATGCTTAACAACTTGCACCTAGAAAGTAACGAATGAGCACCTAATGGATTATTTATATTTTTTTTTATAATTATTTTCATGTTAACAACCTTTAGTATTTGTTTTTTACTAAGCTGTTTTTATTAATAAATTTGTTGAGTTAATTTGCCTGATCTTGGAATACCTTGCTAATTAAGAGTTCATATCAATACACATACATTTCTGATATCACAAAATTCGTTAATAATTTAATTTTTAAAGAAATGGGGCGTGGTCAAAGTTCCTAATAGTTAAATTTTCTGCCATACTATGCTAAAAATTTCAATAAAACTTTAGTTTTTTATCTTTTTGAGGTTTTGGCCAAAAAAAGTAGTCATTTTGCCCATAGTGCAGTGGAAGGTCATGCCGTTCGGCATCCACTCAGCTCCAGCCACGTTCCAACGGGCATTAGATCAAGTCATCGGCCCCGAGATGGATTCTCATGCCTGCGCATATCTCGACGACATCATCGTCACGGGAACTACGCTGGACGAGCATATGACCAACCTACGGGAAGTTCTACGTAGATTAGTGCCGCTAACCTGACGATCAACAAGGACAAATTTGAATTCTTTAAGAAAGAGTTGAATAACTTGCGAAATGTAGTCAGTGACCAGGGCATTCACACCGACCCGGATAAAATCTCGGCCATCCAAAGTCTGATACCACAAACAAACCTCCGAGAGGTAAGACACTGTCTTGGCGTAGGATTCTGGTATAGGAGATTTGTACCGGCCTTCGCCAAGATCGTTGCCCCTCTCACCTGCTCAAGAAGGGCAAACATTGGAAGTGGACACAAAAGCAACAACAAGCGTTTGAACTCCTCAAGACACGGCTGACAGAAGCACCCATTCTCCCCTGCCCAGAGTTCACCAAAAAATGCACGCTGCACACCGACGCCAGCGATACGGAGTAGGAGCAGTCCTTACCCAGGACAACGAGGAGCAAGAACACGTCATAGCTTATGCCAGCCGTCATCTGAACGCAGCTGAGAAGAATTTTCCTCCCACGGAAAAGGAGTGCCTAGCTATTATATGGGGAATCCGGAAATTGCGGCCTATCTGAAGGGGTACCAATTCACCGTCATCACGGATCACCTCTCGCTGAAATGGCTAAATTCTATTAAAAGTCCGTCGGGTCGAAAAGCAAGATGGGCCCTGGGACTTCAGCAGTTCAACTACTACGTGCAGTACCGCAAAGGCAAGCTGAATCTCATCGCCGACGCCCTCTTACGCCAGCCACAGGAAGTGCTCAAACAGCTTACGGCGCATGGTGAACCCACGGCACCCTATTCTTGGTTGCAAAGGAAGGAAGTCGAAGTGATGGAGTATCCCGACAAATTCGCAGATTACGTGATTGAAGATGACAAACTATATCGTTACATACCGCGACAGGTGAGGGCAATAACCCTTGGAAGTTGTGCATACCAAGATTATTACGCAGGCAGGTGTTACACGAGTGCCATGACGCACCCACCGCCGGACATATAGGCATCCGTAAGACCATTGGGAGACCGAGAGTTTTTGCAAAAACTGGGTGTCGACACGGCGCCGTACACGTCACAGGAGAACCGGACATAGAGGGAAAATCACACGATTAAGACGACGATCGTACAATTCACCCAGCAGGAGCAGCACAACTGGGACGACTTGTTGCCAGAGTTCACGCTCGCGCTCAATTCTGCGATCCAAGAGTCAAAGGTATATAGCCCAGCTTACCTCACCCAGGAACGTGAACCCAGGCTGCCGAGAGCCGTATTTGATCAGGGCATCCCAGGCACAGGTTGTGGAACACAAATACCTTCCGAGAAAGCAAACCGTCTACAGGAGGTATTTAAGATCGTGCAACAGAACTTGGACCGCGCGGCTCAAGTCCAGGCATGACACTACAACCTCTGGCGTCAAACCTGGAAGCCTGAAATCGGAGACATGGTTCTGGTGAAGCAACACCACCGCTCAAAAGCCGCAGACAATTTTGCAGCAAAATTAGCGCAGAATATCCTGAACTTCACGTCACCTGTCATTCTGGAAGTCAAGAACCTCTCGAAACCAACGAGTACATATCAGCGACGTAAAGAAGTTCCACTCCAACACTGATGACAACAACACAGCAAAATAAAACATTTTTCCTGCGCGGCACCATCCGTGTCAACATCTGGGACCCGCGGCATCACACGCGTCAACAACTGAGGATGCGTGGCACCACCCGCGTCACCAACTAGGCACTGCAGCTGCAACTGCAACTACATCGTAAACTGCACCTGCAGGCGCACCTGCATCACAAACTGCACTCTAGCAGCCACACATCACAAACTGCACTCCAGTAGCCACACATGATCAACTGCCACAGCAGCGTTTCGTCTACCCGATAACTGTAATGTCACACAGCAGACTTACACGGGGCCTACAGTAAGAGCTCAGCGTCATGGACGCCATAAAACTTAAGTTTGCAGCCCAAATAGCAAAACAAAGCATTCATGCCATTTTTCCTGCGCGACACTACCCACGTCAACAGTTGGGACCCGCTGCACCAACTACGTTAACAAAAGGGACCCGCAGGCTCCACTGCTACAGCAATTGGGTACATCAACAACCGCGTTGACAATAATTTAGCTACAATCCCGTTTCCTGCCTAAATTATTCATTAATCCAGGAACAATGCAATGTAAGTATTGCACCCGACCGCATACAACTACTATTCTTAGTATTACTACTATTCTTAAAATATACAACATCGGAAATAACCACATGCGTCATAAATCACTGAGAAGAACTCCAACAGACGAACTACAATCAGAAGTCAACAAGAAGTTCTACCAATGTCTCTCAACGTGGTCTCAAAATCAGCACACGGCAATAATCTCAATAAGAAGCTCAACCAAGAAATCCCGTGAGTATCTTGAGTGATAATAATAACTCATTACGCACTCACGATAGTTACTGAACATAACCTTGCACATGTGACAAGGTGGCAACGCTAGAAAGCAACAAGAGTCAGAGCTTTAAACACATAGTTTAAATTCTCAACGATTACTACAGCTTGTGACACGCGTGATACAACATCATAGTTTTTCAACGACTCCAAACCACAGTGAAATTCAGAACAATTAAATTCGCAGCCATTTCAAGCGAGATATATTCATAAGTATACCTGTGCAACGCAAGGGTAGTGTTAGTTAAGTACACTTACTTACTTACTTAGGTGGCCGTGACAACCCGTGTCCGGATTTCGACCGACCTCATCAGCTCTCGCCAGGCGCCTCTGCTTTGCGCGCGCCTTCTCCAATCGGATACACCAAGTGCGGTTAGGGCTTCCTCAGCCTGGTCCATCCATCGGAGGCATGGTCTCCCTCGTCGTCGTTGACCAGCGACCCTCGCTTCGAGCACCTTTTTCGCTGGAGCTTCGTCGTCCATACGATGGACATGACCCAGCCAGCGTAGTCGCTGCACAGTTATACGCCGAACTACGTCAATGTCTCCGTAGAGCTCATACAGCTCGTGGTTCATTCGGATGCGATAGTCATCGCCGACTCGAACAGGACCGAAGATTTTGCGAAGAACTTTTCTCTCGAACACCCCCAGAGCGGCTGCGTCAGTTTGCGAAACTACCCATGCCTCAGCGCCATAAAGCAGCACAGGTAGAACGAGCGTCTTGTAGAGTGTTAGTTTTGTCGATCGAGAGAGGGCTCTGGAACTTAGTTGCTTACTGAGCCCGTAGTAGCACCTATTAGCAATTATTGTTCTTCGCTTTATCTCCAGGCTGATTTCGTTGTTAGTATTAATGGCGGTGCCAAGGTATACAAACTCCTTGACTACTTCAAAGTTATAGCTGCCGGATGAAACGTGGGAGTCTAAACGCCGAGCTCCCTTGTTTGTAGACAGCATATACTTTGTTTTACCCTCATTTATCGTCAAACCCACTTTGGCTGATTCCTTTTCGATAGCGGCGAAAGCAGCGGTAACATCTCTCTTGGTTCTGCCAACAATATCAATATCATCAGCGTAAGCAAGGAGCTGGACACCTTTATAGAAAATGGTGCCATTACGATGCACACCGGCCTTTCGTACGATCCCCTCCATGATGATGTTGAAGAGATCGCAAGACAGTGGATCGCCTTGCCTGAAACCTCTTTCGGTATTGAAGGTTTCGGAGAGGTCATTTCCTACCTTGACGGAGCTGCGTGTGTTGCTCAACGTCATTCTGCAAAGTCTAATCAACTTTGCAGGTATACCGAACTCAGACATTGTTGCGTATAGGCAATCCCTTCTCGGGCTATCGAACGCAGCTTTAAAGTCGACAAAGAGATGGTGTGTGTCAATTTGATTTTCGTGGGTTTTCTCCAGGATTTGTCGTAGCGTGAAAATCTGGTCTATGGTGGACTTACCAGGTCGAAAGCCACACTGATAAGGTCCAATCAGTGTTTTTGTAATTGGCTTTAATCTTTCACACAGTACGCTTGAGAGAACCTTATATGCGATGGAAATAAGACTGATACCTCTATAACTTGCGCAGATTGTAGGGTCTCCTTTCTTAAGTATAGGGCAAAGTACACTGAGGTTCCAATCGTCGGGCATGCTTTCTGCTAGCCATATTTTGCTGATGAGCTGATGCATGCGCCTTATCAATTCATCGCCGCCGGTTTTAAACAATTCAGCTGACAGGCCGTCAGCACCCGCTGCTTTATTGTTTTTGAGTCGTTGGATAGCAACTCGAACCTCTTCATGGCTAGGTGGTGATACTTCCACTCCGTCATCGTCGATTGGTGGCACTGCACTGTGCTCTCGATGGGCGGCATTGGTGGAATCGTCGCCATTAAGTAAATTGGAGAAGTGCTGTCTCCACAATCTAAGCACACACTGTGTATCCGTATTCAGATCTCCATTTTCGTCTCTACAAGTGGATGCTCCGGGCTTGAAACCTTGGGTTAGACGCTTAACCTGTTGATAGAATTTTCGTGCATCCTTCTTGCCCTGGTATACCTCTAGTTCCTCACGCTCACGCTTTTCCTGCTCTCTTTTCTTGCGTCTGAAAAGGCGCCTCTCTTCGCCTTAAGTTAAGTACACGGGATAGCATTAAAAGCTAAACTGCGTTTAAAAAGATGTACAGACAATTGGATTTTTGGCATATTATTAATAATCTCGCCTAACTGTTTTTATAAAAACACAGCGATGTGCAGCGAGATTATTTCAGCCGTGCAACGATGGACAGACTTGAACACTCCAAAGAGACATTCATCAGACAAATCAAGGCCATGGCAGCTGCACAGCCCCAAGCCATACTTGTAGCGGAGCTAGAACTGCAGCCGCCACCAGCAAAACGACCACGGCGCTCTGACAAAAGAGCCATTGCCGCAGCACCCGACATAGACACCATTAGTGCCAACCGAGTCGGCAACCAGCCACGCTTCACTGACTAGCACACGCAGCAAGTCATCGACACGCAACATGTTACCAGAAACTTGCCAGCACAGCGCAACGTAGGTCACCACGACTCCACCTCAACTGAAGTCGCCATGGCAGAGTCCAGTGTGTCCAGCGATGACGATGAAGATACGGGCAAAAGCAACCTGCTTTTCGTATATCCATCCGGGCCAGGCAGTGCCGCCATCACCATACCCGACTATTACTGTCTAGCAACAGGCACCTATCTGAATGATCGGATCATGGAGTTTTATATACAGTGGATCTGAGAGGTGTCTGCTTTCCATCGCTAAACGAACCGCGGTTCTACAACGACCCACCGCAGACTATTTCAGGCCATGAAAATCCAATAATGCGTCCGATTATATTATTGCTGGACTCGTTAGTAGACGCAGACCGCTCACACGTCTTCCGTCCCGTGAGAAATTATCCCAGCTGCGAGTTCCAGGCCAACAACATACAGCAGACATTCACTGCAACGAATTTGCCAGGGTACCGAGCCAAGGTACCACAACAGCAGAATATAACAGACTGCGGGCTGTATGCGCTTCTGTTTATTGAAAGCCTTATGTGCGGCTGTCATAGATTGTCAACCACCGTTTGACTACGGCACCTGGTTCCCGACAAGCCGTCAATAACAAATGGAGGCAAAGCAGTGATCTGATCCAGCCCCTGGCCGACCAGACACTAACATTCATCCAACTTCCAGACCTCGACGATGATACGAGCAACTACCCCAGCGCCCAGCGGGCAAAACATCAAGTGCTCCTACAAGCTTTCAACCAACGGCGAGCATAATCGAAAACCCACACGAGGAACCAACTATTACATCGTCAGCAAAGTCCTCAGCGGGCGATAGCGACAGCAACAGCAGCGATAATAACCACAATGATAGCAGCACTGGCAGCAATAACAGCCACCATGACAGCGACGACAGCGTCGATAGTAGTAACCATCCAGTTTCTGAACACAATGAGAACCCCAGCCAACACAACGACATCAGCACGTTTGAAGTTTGCCTCGACTGGCTTCTCGAAAGCTCCGAGAACGTTGAACAACCTACAACGTTTATAGATACAACAGGACACGGATCGCAACGACAACAGCAATCAGACAGGCACCGCCTGGAAAAAACAACAAGATTCGTTACAAGAGGCTCAAGATTTTTCACAGATGGAAACCTAATGGCCACCTGAGTTGACATCTAAAATAGCAAATGCCCAGGCACGAAGGAAGAGAGGAAAACAAATCCGGATGAGAACTCCTCATAGATGGCAACTACTAAACCGTGCACTTTTTACGTAGTGGAAACGCCTGAGTAAATCACATAAATAGGCCAACACATAGGCCACACATAGCCCACACAAATGCCACCCAAAACAGCAGTTTACATTACATTTAAACTGCCAACGCATGGAGCCGCACCGAATATCAAAAGCCACACCAAACACATAGAAGCAACATCGCTCATATAGTGCCAACCAGGCATTTTTTTATGAAATAGGCCGCACAGTGATATTGAAGGTTTCTAAGCTCACGGTACAACCTGCTGCTCAGACAAGACAATTCAGAGACACAGCTGAAGCTGAATCAGCAACAACACAAGCAATGCTATGCTACAAGAGAACGCCTATTCATCGACACGAAGACCAGCTGCGACAATAGCTGAGTAGACAACGAAGACCAACCTCACACATACAAGCGCTATACCCACGAAGGCCAAATATAAGAGATTGGTATGTTGTAAATTGAGGAGTTGGGTGCAATAAGGGCACAAGGTGAGATGTGCCCTTTTTGCGTAAAACGGCTCTATGGAAAGAACAGGCCCTCTTTTATGTCCCCTCAAAATATCAAGTTGATATCTCTTAAACAGACTTCAAAAAAGCAAAAAATGTGAACCTCTATATGTGCCCTTCTTGCATGGGTCGATAGAAGTAGCATACAAAACTAGCGGAACTTTGTTTAGTCAGTGCACAAACAAAAATACTGTTTTGTTCTTTGCTTTGGTTTATTCTTCTTCTTACTCTGCTGTTTTTTATTTGATTTCCGACTTTGAAGAATCAAACGCAAATTAGTATTTAATACATTTGAAAAACATTTTAAAAATGAATTCAAAAGTGATTCAAAAAGCGATTTTGAAGGGTCAGAAAGTTCATATCAATTTTCACACAGTTCAAGTGATAGTGAGTTGGAAGGTTCTACATTAACCACAAAAAACTTGGGGAGAAAACGAAAAATACTCAAGGAATCTTGGAAAAGAACTATTCAAAAAACTGCGAAAGTCAATGGGAATAGATATCGAAACACCAAAGGTAGATTTTTTAAACCTCGTATTTCAAATCCCTGTGGCGGGTCAGGAAGGTATACCAATATGTTTACCTTAATGATCAGCGTCGAAAACTGAATTGATTTAGGCATGTTCATCCGTCTGTATGTCTGTCTGTCTGCTTGTCTGCCTGTTTGTCCGTCTGTCCACACGATCACAGCCGCTAGTTTTAGGCTATCGTCTTGAAACTTGGGTAACAAGCTTTTATTTATAAAATAAAGACTATGATTGTACAAAAACAACGCTTTCCTATCTTACAAAGTCACGTAATCAAAGAAGTTAAGCCTTAATATATCCCGAAGTTTTTGAGCAATCGAACGAAAATTTAGCATAGAAGATTTTCTCTTTAAGTGATAGTCTCCATTTCATCCAAAAAAACGAGTGCTAATTCCAAAAATAAGAACGAGAACTAATTGGAAATATTTCATAAGAGTTGACGATTCTCAGATTGATATTTGCAAAAAAATGTTTGAAAGCGTCGAAAACTGTTTCCAAGTTTCAAAAAAACGTATTCGAATAATTTATGGAAAAGTTCTAGAAGAGGGACAAATCTGCATAAAAGACAGGAGGGGTAGGCACAAAAACAGACGTAATAAAATAAACCCTACGGTGTGGAACATAGCTAAAGAATTTTTAGCACAGATCCCTAACAGAGAATCACACTACAATCGAGAAAAATCTAAAAGAAAATATTTCGAAGATTCGTCGCTTAACGTTAAAATTCTTTTCGAGCATTTTCAGAAATTTTTTTTTCAAAATACTAACAACAAATTGAAGATGAAGTACAACACATTTCACAAGTGGTTTAGGGAAAATTCTGAATATTCTTTTAAAAAGCCGAGGTCAGATATATGCGATTTTTGTGAAAGGAATAAAATACTTTTGAAGATGAATCCCGATGATCCATGTAAGGTTCAGCAACATTTACATGAGAAAAAGGTTGCTGCATATAAAGATATGAAGAAAAATATAATAGATGATTGCAGGAAATATAAATCAACTTTGGTGGTTGAGTTCGACTATGCTCAAAATCTACCGCTTCCTAAACTCATAGTGTCTCAACAATTTTATAAAAGGCTTCTATGGCTGTACGTTTTTAACGTACATTGCCATAATGATGGAGTTAGTGCGTTCTACTGCTTTACTGAAAACGAAGCAAAAAAAAAAATTCAAATACTGTTATATCATTTTTAAATGACTTCTTAAGAGCCAGCATTCAACGAAATCCAAATGTTACCAATATTGTTCTATTTTCTGATGCAGCAGGAAGCCAAAATAAAAACTGTTATATGATTAATTTCTGCTTGTGGTTTGCAAAAACAGCGAAAATTTCTATCAAACATATATACCCAGTTCGTGGGCATTCATATTGCGTTTGTGATAGGAATTTTGGCATTTATGGAAAGCGTTTAAAAGTCTTAGAAGTTGTCAAAACTCCTAAAGATTATCTAGAAATCATGCGAGAATGCCGAAAAAAACCATTCCCTTTTCAGGTTATTGAAGCATCTTCGCTTATAAAAAAATGGGATGAAGCACTGAGCATATTTTTCAACAAAAAAAAATAATAAGAATAAAAATTTCAAATTGAGAAAATATTGTATTCTCAACTACACGTCTTCTGGAATGATGCTAGTTGCTGAAAAATATAATGAACTTTATTCTCCATTCAACTTTTGGAAGTCAGAAGATCAAGATAATTTAAAAGTTACTTTGGAGTCTGAAACCTCGGTCAAAATAAAACCAGAAAAAGTTAATAACCTCAAAGAATTAATGCAATATTTGGATGAGGCAGATTCAGAATGGTATGAGAGGAATATATTCACCAAAGACATAAATTCTAATACTTATGTATTATCCGATGAAGACGATAGTGCTAGTGACCTTGACTATTAAGGGGTAAGGCCTAATATTTTAGAACTGCATACTTAACAGGTTTTGGGACCTTGGATGTAAGCCCGTTATTTTTGATTTTACTTTCATGAAAAAATTAATTTAAGTTTTATAAAATAACGTTATCTTTTGAATTTATATTGACTAATTTAAAAAAATTTAACAGAAAAATAATTTTGGGTACAATAAACCCCTTACCCCTTAAACTTTTTGAAAAAATATAAGACTTATTTTAAATGTATAAAAAAGTTAAATTTTTATTATCATAATATTTTAAATGATCAAAACAATAACAATTCTTACGAAGTATAATTATTTTCATACTGTTTTTTAATTACTAATATACTACTTTATGTAACAAAAACAACTTTGGAGTACAAAATATTGATTATTTTAATAAACTTTTGATTTTGTGAATTAAAAACGTGAAATTTTTCTTCAACACCTTGCTTTATGCAAGAAGGGCACATCTCCCTTTGACTTCTCTCTCAGTTTTTGAAGAGAAAAGTGCAGAACAGATTTCGCATATATACAAATTAGAAAGACAATATATGAGTTAAAATATATATTAAAATTTTTTTTTTATATACTTCAGCAACAACAAATTTATCACACATCAAAAACTTTAAATGCAAATATCTCAAAATGCAATTTTAACAGAAGTGCCGTTATTGCACCCAACTCCTCAATTCAGCTTTCCTGCATAGCTACATATTAGTGAGAATATGTTAACTAAATTGCCACACACTTGAGAGTGTATTAACGACATCGCTCAAACGTATATTTACTTATTTGATCTCAAGTTATAATGATTAATTTATGCTAATTAACTGCTGAGCATATTTTGTATTGAATATGAAAATTTATTAAAAACCTATTGAAACAATATCAATTGCATTTATTTATTATTAATGTAGCTAAAGCTGTATTAAATATCAAATCAAATGCGGTTGGTGAAGATGGTATAAATATAAAATTTATAAAGATAATCTAAGTGCACATTCTTGGCTCTCTAACACATATTATCAATTATTGCTTTGCTACATCGTCTTTTCCACAATTGTGGAAATCAGCAATAGTAACACCGGTAGCAAAAAAAACTACAGCTTGTGAACCGAAGGATTACAGACCTATAAGCATCCTGCCTTCATTGTCTAAAGTCATATAGACAATAAGTCATATAGACTAAAGTCATATAGACATAAGAATATCAACATTCTTTTGTGAAAACAATCTTTTGTCTCCACTCCAATCTGGTTTTCGTGCTGGTCACAGTTGCTCGACCGCTACGCTTAAAGTAATGGATGATATAAGGTCTTATTATGATGATGGTCGACTAACTCTTTTATGTCTGCTTGATTTTTCTAAAGCATTCGACACTGTAAGTCATCAACTTCTTTGTCAAAAATTAAAATATATTTATGGTTTCTCTGACAATGCCACTAGTTTATTAAGTAGCTATTTGACGGATAGAGTACAAAGAGTGAAGTTTGGCACCAATTTGTCTCATCATAAAGCTGTCAGCTGTGGTGTGCCCCAGG